>BROG01000080.1:1005000-1047500 GCA_030159075.1 Atrina japonica
CGTATTTTGTTATTTAGTGATAACATAGAATTCGAAACGATTTATTAATCCTGAAGTATCCCTCTTGACAGTTTTTTTATTTCTGCCTCGCACAAGTGTGTTTCATCGGTACTAGACATTTCGTTTCTCTTTTGTTCTCGCGAGAATGAGAGGTTCAATTATCTCCAAATATTGGAGAGTTCTTGTAGCTTCCATAACATCTGCTCCGTGTCTACCATAATATTCGAAGACCAACGTTAGTTGGGAGTTTGTCTTGTGGTGCAACTAATTAAAACTTGGCGATTTTATCTCACGTGCGACCTTCTGCCGTTTACTTTTTTTCAGAATTTCTTCTACCTGTTGGCTATGATACCGAAGATTTTAGCTATTTTTACTACTCGAATGTAACTGACGGAAATCAAATGAAGCGATTATTTCTAACCACTGACGAAGTGTTGGAAATCATGTATAATGATAGCTTGTGTTTCTTCACCTGAGCTCAATGCACGTGCTGCCTATTGGAAGATACATGGAGAAAGACGAAACATGTCATTAAGTCTTGAGGCAAATGTAGAACATATTTAGGGCAGAAACAAAAATATATTTTTATCATTAGCGCCTGTTATGCCTGCTTCATATTATCAGTTTGATCTTCGGAAGTACTCTATCATCATGCATTTGAAAGAAGAATAAGTCCCTTCGCACTTGTCACAAAATGTCATCGACGGTCGACAGATGGTCCAAGCTATCTAAAACTCCGACCTTTTATGTCATACTACCTAAGTGGCCCTCTTGAGACGGAACTAGAGATGAAACAATCAGACATCATCTTTTTCCGTGTCGTATAACATTTTAAAAATATGCATGCGATGACGAATCTCGACTGGAGAGGTGACAATTATGTGCTTTACAGGATGCGATGACTTTCTACAAAATGAAATACTGCCGCAACTTTCTCTTATGACAAGCGATAAGAAAATATATCTAGATTTCACATGGATATGAATTCGTAAAATACGACATTCGTCTGCTCTATGATAATAAATATACGCACAGCCAACGTAACGTATGCATTATACAATATTAATTTAATTTCGCACCTTTTTAATTAGAAAAATGGAATATGAATGGTCTGATATTACACGGCGATTGAGATTAGCGCAAAATACCTGTTACTGATTTAACACTGAGTATCAAAAGAGAAAATGTGGGTTTAAGTGGTGATATTGCTTTCATCATCAATACTTTGTTCTTATAAACTGACACCAGGTCACGAGTTAATTAGGTTATTCTAATGCATAGACACCCTTTAAAATATATCACCATTTTGTGACTGTAAGAATTATTTCTGTGGAATTTCACGTGGTATAGTTATCATATCCATAAGAAAATCTTGCTATAAATATTTTGAATGTACAATGCATATCTTTCATACACGTACATGTGACCTTAATTGGAATTATGACAAGATATCCTAGCTTAGTGCATAAAGGTGAAGTAAGATAATGGTATACACTATATATATATTTACTAAACAGAAGCTCTCTCTCTCTCTCTCTCTCTCTCTCTCTCTCTCTCTCTCTCTCTCTCTCTCTCTTATAATTTCCTATAACACCATTTATCTATATACGTTTCAAACTTGTTTGTGATAGCAGCGGTATCATCATCAATAACAATTATGATGATGATGATGTTTATGATGATGATGATTATGGTAATCTTGGTGGTGGTGATGATGATGCAGTGGATGATGATGATAATTCATGCTGACGATGACAACGACAATGATGATTATAACGACAACAACGATGATGATTATGATGACGACGACGACGACGATGACGAAGATGATTATAATAATGATAATAATGATAATAATTTTGGCTCTCTACTCATTTTCAGTTTTTCTTGTTTCTATCTGATATTTTGACTTTGTTTACATTTTTTGGCTGTTTACTCTGTCACTTGTTGTCCCTCTTTTCTTTATTAATAGTCCAAAAGATATTCAGCATGAGAATGTAAATCAAAATCAGCCGTTCGTAAACAAATATGGCCATAAATTATCATTCCCTTGCATACAGCAATTAGGGATGCTTTTATTGTCAATCATAAAATTTCCAATCGGTTCATCATTGCTATAGCTTTCAAACAAAGGGAAGTACTTAGAATTTTCTAAGAAAATACTCAACGCACAATGAAGTTTACCGTACTTAACGCATGCAATCAGGTCATAAATCGCAGCCATCAAGCATCGTTCTTCAAGACAGGAGGAAATTGATCCTGGTCCGGACTTGATCGGGGTTCATCACAAGTCCGGATGGTGGTTCCGGTTAATATATTTTGATATCGTCGACAAAATAACAAATCTTAAGAGCAAGCCGTCGAATATTTGTAATTTATGTACGAATGTGCTATTTATTATTCAATCATGTTAGAATTTTACTTGCAATGGAAAATGCGTGATTCAAGTAATATATATATATATATATAATATATATATATATATATATATATATATATATATATATATATATATATATATATATATATATATTTAAATTTTAATTCAAAGTTTAATGATTAAATGATTATACGAAAATAAATTAAAAACATGTTTTTAACAGAGATTGGCTTGAAAAAAAATATTGTCTGTGGACAATTTACTGGATTAGATTTGATTTGATTTTTTGTTTAACGCCATACTCAACAATCTTTCAGTCATATGATGGCGTCCAGTTTTTTATTGGTGGAGGGGAAACCCCGGTTACCCGGGTAAAGACCACCGACCTTCCACAAGAAAACTGGCAAACTTTCCCACTTAATTCGAAATGACCCTAGCGGGATTCGAACCAGATGTGGAAGAAAATGGTCATTTTTTATCATATGATAGATTTTGTTACAGATATAATTTTTCCCAATTTTTATTGTGTATTTTGGTATTATTTCATCTGTGAAAAAGATTTTAATAACTTAAATATAACTATATTGTTTAACAATCAGACATTCCAACCCAACCATATTAAATGTCTTTTAAAAGATAAAAAGGGGGCTAGAGACGTTTATGATTTCTTTGTGAAAAAATTATATGAGCGTCTTAAAAAAGTGCAATTAAATAGGAAGTAGAATTTTACATATCACCGGATGGTAACTGGTGGAAAAAACAAAATAAGAATGTCAAATTATTTACAAATGACATTAATTTGAGATGGTTCAATTACAGAATAATCTATAGGATCATAGGTACAAACACACGTTAATTCAGATTGGGGCAAGGCAATCAAATTCTTGTACATTCTGTGGTGAACATCCAGAAACAATAATCCATTTATTTTGCAGGTGTAGAATATCTAGAACATTTTGGGAGGGAGTAACTGTATGGATGAACTCTATTCTTGAAAAAGTAATTACACTTAGTAATATTGATATCATTTTTGGAAGAATAGATGAATCTGATAGACCTTTGGATCTGATAATTTGTTTAATAAAAAAACATCCGTATATACAGAAAATATAGAATAGTGTTCCAAATTTAATTGATGTAAAAAAGCATATCAAATACTACATAAATCTTGATTGTTATATAGCAAATAAAACAAAAACTTGAATTTATATAATTTCAGAATTAAATGGGGTCCATTTAGCGAATTGATAACAATTTGAATTATTTTTAAGAGAAACCTAATCTGTAATACCCATTTGAAACATTAAAGGAGGAATTTCTGTGTTCCCATGCAAATAATCTTTGGCTATATACAATTGTATAAGTTACTACCTAATGTAGAGTACTAAATTCATTATGATACATGTACATGGTTGTGTATGTAGGTATATGTATGTAGGTATGTATATATGTATGAATGTCTATGGGTATGCATTTGTATATGTGTATGTATTTGCGAGTTCAGTATGTGTTTATTTGTGTGTGTTTATATGTAGGTGTATGTGTAGTAATGTATATGTATATGTATGTGTATGTATATGAATAAATATGTATATATATATGTGTATATCTACACATTATATATATATATATATATATATATATATATATATATATATATATATATATATATATATATATATATATATATATATATATATATATATATCCCATTATGTGATATCGTAATTACAAACAAAACATATACAATGTATGTAAACACATGATTCATGAACAATGTATATTATTATATTTATTGATCCAAAATTTGAAATCCACATTGTTCATATATGAATATGAAATTTTACATCACGAAGGAATAAGTGGGTGTGTGAAGAATATACATGTATCATAATACAATCTATTTCACGAGTATAGGTGTACATCAGCTTGGTACATTGTATATGTGTCTTTGTTTTTGTATTTGCCGGGAGCCTGGACCTGTGGGGGTATGTGTCACAGGAATGTCAATAAAAGTTGTCAGAAAAAACATATACATATTAAATTTACCAACTCAACTCTGGAGAGTAAAATTGATAAGTATTTAATGAAGTTTTATAAACTCGGATATGATCATATCTTTATAATTGTTATATACATGTTTTAGACAATTGGAACGAAATGACCTATACACTACCATACATACATACTTACATACATACATACATACATACATACATACATACATACATACATACATACATACATACATACATACATTATATATATATATATATATATATATATATATATATATATATATATATATATATATATATATATATATATATATATATATATATATATAAGTAGACTATGTAAAACAATGTCAGTTGAATGTATTTCATATTCCATTTATAAAAATATATAAAGCGTAAATTTATGTATTGATAAACATAAAAAGTAATGTGTTATCTGTTTTGAAGGGAAAAGTGAATTTTGAAGTATTACATCAAAATCATTGCATAACATAGCATTCTCTGAGCCAAATTTCAAATTACAACTCTTTGTTGATAAACTATAAAGCAGGTGATAGGTAAGAGCTCTTCGGTGGAGAAACAATAAAACGTCCGAAAGATGGCCTCATGCCGAGCCTATTGAAGCAATAATGAGTATTTGTTGTCGCATGCTTGTGTTTATCTCTGTTTTGAGTGGATTGTCATTTAACAGTCAACAACATTATGCCAACTGGACGTTAACAAATGCGAACCAGATGTTTTCTCGTGTCTGTTTAAAAAGGCGTATAGAAGGCGCGTGGTCAAAACTTCAAGCGGAGTTATGACGACGATGTATTAATTTTCCAGCTTGATTACTCTTTGTCGTTGTGATGAGTAGTTCTTGAATGGAAGATTACCTAAAATACAGCAAAAATATTCTCAAACACTATTACGAGGACAAATTTAGGTTATGTAATCAAACATTAAATGTAAAATTATTTATTTGTTTATTTGTTTATACATACAATTACATATATATATATATATATATATATTATAATTAATATTACTATTTTACTATTATCGTCATTGTTTTATTATAATCATAATTATTATATTTATTATTATTATTATTATAAATATTATTATTATTATTATTATTATTATTATTATTAATATTATTATTATTATACTAAACAAGATTAATAAATAGGATGAAATACAAAAAGTATCGAAGTGAAATAAATTAATTCATATTAAAGCTCGAATCAATATCAGTGATACACAGATATCTGTCTTTGAATAAAAATAGCAAAAAGAAAATCACTAAGCGACACAATTTTACGTAAACGTAACTCGGTGAGCGACCATCTTTCTTGGATTATGATAGATTCGTTTTTCATTTTAACATTATGCCATATTATGACACAGTAAGATCCACCAAATTTTCTTCGTTGAACCAATTTTAAAACGTAATAAATAGAGAAATTGAATTATTCATAATCTCCAAGGCATAATAAATAATAGTAAAGAAATGTTGATACATAATACATATCTATTAAATTTTGGACAGAATAAGTTCATAGAAATATATCCAATTTTCAAATAATGAAATAATGATACTATAATCTCCTCTTTTACTGTGAAAACTACTACACATAGATTTAAACTATTACTCAGAATAAGTTCATAGAAATATATCCAATTTTCAAATAATGAAATAATGATACTATAATCTCCTCTTTTACTGTGAAAACTACTACACATAGATTTAAACTATTACTCATACCCTTGCCGGAGGAATCATATATATAATACGAAAGCCAGTATCTGAAGTAATAGTAATAACGACATTGTAAAGAATAATTGCTGTAAGTTGCTTCACACACACACACACACACACACACACACACACACACACACACACACACACACACACACACACACACACACACACACACACACACACGAACGAACGTAAACACACATACACACACACGCGCGCGTGCGCACGCACGAACGCACATACACAAATACACACACTGTATAGATGTATTACATCATTTGTGTACAATACTTAGTACTGTGAAACAATGTTTGTAATGAAAACATACAATTATTGCTCGAATAACTATCTCATTGGATTCCCCAATAACAGTATGAAAGAGAACTTTTAAATCTTAATACAATAAAAAAAAATACAGTAAAACGGCTAAAACCATTGCAGCATTCACATCTTTTTAATCCTTGAAAAAATAACACTTACATGAATTCAAAGTAGAAGTGACATTTGAGAGACTTAAACCGGAAATCCATCTTAAACTGGAGTGTGGAAAGATGCTGTTAACAAAAGACAAAATGTGAAATATCTTGATACAAATATCTGTTGTGGCAAACGGTGAAGTAGGACATTTGTAATTTCTTGTTACCGTTTCAGTTCGTTTTAACATGTATTGCGATTTAGAAAGAAAAATCAACAATGAATGTCGATAATAATCATAATGATAAAAATTTCTCGTTTTAAGTTTACCACTTGACATATTTATCTACAAGTTACAGCTGATTAATTGTACACAAGACGTGTATATTATGTTAAGAAACAATCATACGGTTAATATTATGTTGCTGTTTTTTTTCCAGCAGTATCAGAATGGTAACTAAATGTAGTCTCCCCAGACTAGACAAACCAAGAGAACAGATTCAACTCATGAAATATTTTGAAAGGGGCATATTATCCCTTCTTCATCTACATATCACCGTACATGGAACACTAAACCACATTTTAGACAAAGATAATAATTCATCACTCCTGAAATCAAAGTTGAACCTGCCAATTTCAAAGAATGGTTAAATATACTGTCAAAATGCAGGGGTTTATGATTTGGAATCAAAATTTTATTATATAAATTTACATCCAATATGAACTTGTTCTGCCCTGAATTATGACAGTAGACCATACTATTTATAGAACTGGGCGAGTCTAAAAGCCTCGTTTAGAGCATGGCGCTTTTAACCATGAAGTCTCTTACTTCCTGTCAGCGCAGGTTCGAGTCCCACTGGAGCCAAAGCTGCCTTTTCTGAGAAAGTTTGACAGTTTATTTTTCCGGTGGTGTCTTCCCGGATACATTGTAACCAGATTCTTTCCTCCGCCATTAGAAGCTGGCGGCCATTATGTAACTGAAAAAATGTTGATTGTGGCGTAAAATACTATTTAAAAAATGCAAAGTCTTAATGTGACCACAGGGGTTGATGGGTGGAATTCTTCACTGGGCCAGTCATTTTTTATCATATTTTTTGTGTAATTACATATTACTCTTCGTAAGTAATAGTATAATATTCAACACCCAAACTGTAGATTGACTTCGAAAAACATTCCAACAGGGGATGTTTACTCCTTTATGGCACCTGATTTCACTTCTGGATTTCCAGATATCTGTGTTTACCCAATGTTCATCAAATTAATATATGTATCCTGGACATTCTGAAGATTTATACTTTGGTATCTGAGACTTTTATATTTATACTTAATTACTAATCAGAACACTGTATACTATATACCGCTCTTCAGATATAAAGCTGGGAAATTCCAGTCTCATTTTAAATTCGCCCTCTGACCTAAGGACGAAAATGGCGAAATTTTAACGGCAGCGAAAATGTTCAGTTATACAGTATATCAACTATTGACTATAAAAACTATTTAGGTGGTATCTTCGTGTGAAATTAAACTGTTCATAAAATTCCAATATTCAACAAAACGAAAAGTGAACGAAAATTAAACCAAATTTACCCTATGGAATGCAAAAATTAAACCACAAATTTACCCTATGGAATGCAAAAATTAAACTACAAATGTACATCATGAATTGTACGAAAATTAAACCTCAAATGTACTCTATAAAATGTATCCTCACAAGAGATTTTGAAATGTCATTTCGACTGCATCCCTTCGGACCTCGCAAAAGACATTCCTCGTGTGTATAGTAGGCGAAAAATAATTCTCGTGCACCTTTTAACTCTCTTTGAACGGGCACGATATACATGTGAGCATGCTACCAATTTGTCCAAAAATTAAAAAGAGTATTTCTGACACATTTTTGTACAACAATATCACAGGCTTCTGTATGACAATATCGCCAGGAACTCAAGCACAGTAATCTAATAAACACGTATATATACATTCTAAATTAAGATAATAATCAAGTTTTCTTTCGCCATTTTGAACCTCAGAAGATATAAGCGAGCATTTTGTCTAAGATATTACACTTAGGTACTTGTATTTTTACACATTCAAAAGAAAACATCAAAGGATTGGATTTCTATCATATTAAGAAATGACATAACCATTATTAAATGTGAAACAATAATTTCAGAATTTCTATGATTTTTTTTATAGTTTATCACCTCAGCATGCCGATATATTTACATCAAAAACAAAAATGAAAGCAAATTATAGAATATTCTCCACCGAGGAAAACGCCTGGAGGCAAATATGAAAGACAGAAAGACGAAAGAATTTGCAAATCATTTTATAGCGGATATACGTACCGAATATGTAAGGAAAGAGAGCTTTTGAATTTTCTATCTATCTATCTATCTATCTATCTATCTATCTATCTATCTATCTATCTATCTATCTATCTATCTGTGTGTTTACATTGCCATCTTTCATTCCATTGGTTTTCAGTATACATACATACATACATACATACATACATACATACATACATACATACATACATACATGCATACATACATGCATGCATACATACATACATACATACATACATACATACATACATACATACATACATACATACATACATACATACATACATACATGCATATGCATATACATACATACATACATACATAAATACATACATACATACATACATACATACATACATACATACATACATACGCAGATTGTGTTTTTGAGGGTGCGGATATGAGTAAAAAAATATGAAGAGTAAATATATGTATACAGATGATATTTCCACACAAAAAATAATTCAATAGATAGGAATATTTTCATATTTAAGTAAATTTCGTCAAGTAATACTGTGTGGATTAAATATTTCTCGTTTAGATATAAAATTTCAGTATCACATAAATCCCTAAATTTTTACATCTTCATTCGTAATAGATGTGTTTTTGATATTACTTAATTTTACTTTGGTATTATGTTTATAATATTTGTACGAACTAAAGTTTGTTTGTGTATATTGTAGCTGTTGATGTAAATCACAGTACTGAGTCAACCACTTGTATCTTTTCTCCTTATGATGGAGACATTAAACATATCTAGAATTTTGAATTCTTAAGCAGACTTCCGGCTGGAACCTTAGCTAAATTTGTGAGAAATTAGCCAGTTCACTTGTGAAGGCCGGTTGTCTCTTCCTTGATACACTGTAAACAGGTTTCGTCTTACACCACAAAAAAAAAAAAATAATAATAATAAAAAAAACCAAAAAAACAAAAACAAAAACAAAAAACCTGTCCGCCACCATGTGGCTTAAAAGGTTTTGAATGACGCGTAAAACGCCATTCAAATTCACAGCATTAAACAGATGAAAAACAAAAAATGAAACTCCAATCCACTGACAGATAAACGAAATAGCAATTAAAATAAAATATCTTTGATCAGTAAAATTCGTCTTTCCGTTTTTTTAGATCATCAAAAAAGTAAACATTAACAATTAGAAATAAATCCTGTCATGACGATATATTGAAATAATAAATGGTATAAATTTGATTTTAAATCTACTTAAAGCAAAGAGATATTTCAATGTGGCAATTTCCCATTATATTACACATTACATTATGTATAATGATATTAACATTCACCTACCAATCTATCTATATGGCGAATTCTTTTAAGTAAAGTGCACATTGCTTAAAACACGAATCTAATAAATTATATAGGCAAATATCTTGAATAATTTTTTAAAAAATGCATTGTATACTAATTATTATTCTGAATGTTGATGACGACTATAATAATGATAATAATAATAATGATGATGATGCTAATGCTGATGATGATGATGATGATGATAAAACCGCATTTACTGTAGCTAATAGTGGTAGGGGTGACAGTAGTGTGGCAGTAGTAGCACTACTATTCCAGATATCAACAGCAGATATGATAGCATCATCATTATTATTATTATTATTATTATTATTATTATTATTATTATTATTATTATTATTATTATTATTATTATTATTTGTAGTAGTAGTAGTAGTAGTAGTAGTAGTAGTAGTAGTAGTAGTAGTAGTAGTAGTAGTAGTATAGTATTATTATTATTATTATTATTATTATTATTATTATTGTTATTATTTGTACTAGTAGTAGTAGTAGTAGTAGTAGTAGTAGTAGTAGTAGTAGTAGTAGTAGTAGTATTAGTAGTAGTTGTAGTAGTAATAGTAGTAGTTGTAGTAGTAGTAATAGTAGTAGTAGTAGAAGTAGTAGTAGAAGTATTATTATTATTATTATTATTATTATTATTATTATTATTATTATTATTATTATTATTATTATTATTATCATTATTATTATTATTATTATTATTATTATTATTATTATTATTATTATTATTTTATTATTATTTTTATTATTATTATTATTATTATTATTATTATTATTATTATTATTAGTAGTAGTAGTAGTAGTAGTAGTAGTAGTAGTAGTAGTAGTAGTAGTAGTAGTAGTAGTAGTAGTAGTAGTAGTAGTAGTAGTAGTAGTAGTAGTAGTAGTAGTAGTAGTAGTAGTAGTAGTAGTAGTAGTAGTAGTAGTAGTAGTAGTAGTAGTAGAAGTAGTAGTAGTAGTAGTAGTAGTAGTAGTAGTAGTAGTAGTAGTAATAGCAGTATTCCTTGTTGTTGTTGTTGTTGTTTTTGTTGTTGTTGCAGTATCAATTATAATGGTTCACAATTTTCTTTACAGTAGTTTAAATGACGGGATATGAATCAATATACTACGAATTAATTATCCATGTATACACAAGGTGTACGTACCTACTTCTGTTTTAGCTTGCCGGCTGTTGACTTTAACTGGATATTGATTATTGTTAATCATATCGAAATGTAAATAAATGTAAGTAAAATAACTGATAAACTATTGAATAATACTACAAGTTTGCCCCAAATAGCTTTGTACTCTGCACTGCAAACTGATTTTGTACAAATTATATTCTCTTTGATATAATGTATTTATGGACTAATCATCGACAATTATCAACGGCTCATCTTTTGAACACGAAACAAGTGCGCATACATATTTCATGAGGAAATTGTATCAATTCTTAATAAAATGATATGAAGTACGATATAAATTCGGTTACAGTGACTCGGCACCGCGTATAAATTGACCATTATAATCGTTACATAAATAATTTATCGTATCTACTCTTACCTGTCTTGTTAAACATCATAACCACCTGATCTATGGCGCACAGATATAGAAAATCGATTCCAAAATCAAAATTTGAGAAATTGAATACACTGAAAATACACCTGAGTTATAACCTGATACGGTAAGATTAAATCATAAGAAATCAGAAAATTGTCGACGAATTTTTTTTAATTTTTTTTATCCTTTTGAACATATAACCTGGTGATACGTGCGTGTTTTATATCAGGGACAAGTAGACATATTTGCATAAGTGCATACGTAGGAAGTTACCTGGTGAAATATACATCCCCATGTGAAATCAACATGATATCTCACCTGTCGAGTGGTAGGTAACAAGCGGGCAGGTATTCCTTATATCCTCTTTGAGATATGTTTACATCTTTAGGCGCCTTAAATCTCTGCGTGGCCACTTTTACTCCAAACTTAGAACTTCTAACAAACTTGAATGCACTTGTTTGTGTTGGAAACGAGCACATTTTAAATATTTAAAGAATTAAAACCGAGTTCAAAACACATTGATAGATGGTTTCTCACTCTCACTGAAAGTAATATAACTGTTTAAATCCTGCAAATTAACAGGGAATATTTTCCACTTGATCGCGTAGTAGAAATCCATTGAAGTAGGATAATATCGAAGAATATCTAAAATAAATTTTGAATTTTACCTCCTTCGTAACTACTTCGAAGAAACTATCCATTGCATAGATTTACCTTGAAGATAACAATGATTTGATAATCTAGTGTAAGATTTGTGAAATTGAATTTGTTTAATGCATTCTGAAAGCATCCTAGGTAAATTTTATCCCCTCAACTATATACATACAGTCTTACGTAAGTAACGACGACGCTTCATTTTCGCGTGTGAGACAATGAACGTTATATCCTTTTCTGAAACTGTTCTCTAAACACTTCGTTATCTACACGAAATTGATGAAAGCGAAATATTTTAGATAGATTTGATTGTTGCCTTTAACATCGAGGCATAAATAATTTTGTCAATATCTTGATGAGATTTCCATTAACGTTGAATCCTAGGGGGCCCTGGAAATTCCGCACTCATTTTGTATTTTACATGACTTTGCACTAAACATATACAAACTAGATGCATTTAGCATTTAACATGATTTTGCTGTTAAAGGAAAACGAAGCATCGCCATCACTTAAAGATACAAAAAAGAATCAAAAATCGATTCAGTTTTGATCATCTTAATAGCATTGATAATTGAGATGGTTTGAAAGTCATTCTAGCAAATGCATTATTACCTAATGTACACAAGAGAAATACAAAACAACTTTCACATATCAAAATTTATTATTTACTCTCTACAAATCCAGAATGTCATTAGGAATATTAAAAGCCGTCGTCTATAGCTTTATAGAGAAAGCATTACTGTTCGATGAGAAATGATACATTGCACCACTTAGCGAGAGTCCATTTGCAAAATTTGCTAATGGCGTCGGTTAATGCATATTGAAGCTCTCTGACGAAAACCGGAAAACAAAGCCATTAATTCATTAACAATGCTTCGCCTTTCTATCTTCCAAGCTCCTAAAATGTGTGTCGAAACCATAGAATAAAAACTGTCTTCTCTTTCGCACAATTTTTACGGAGATGTTCAAAAGTAATTCGGAAGACTGGCCTCGTGCAATTGTATTTTGGTTTTGTTTTGAAGGATTGATTGAAAGAATGTACCCAGATAAATACGTGTTGCTTTGTTATATCAAACCAACATGTCTTTGTGCAACAGTCAAGAAATGGAAGTTAAACTTTTGTAAATCTTACATGGACTTTTGAGAGTTGACGGATTGCTTTATGTTCAAACCATTTTGAGAACATGACCTCTTACGCAAAGAATGTTTTTGACCCCATCACCCTTAAATATATAAATTTTATACTTTTTTCTATTGTTTAGACTAGTCATATATGGGCTGTAGGATTGAAAGGGTTAAATCTGAATGTTGTTTGACGTCGCATTTACGAATATTTCTGTCGTATGGTGAAGGCCAATGCTGATGGAGGAGGAGGACAGAACCCGGTTACTATGTGTCCAGGATTTTTTTTTATTATTATTGTTGTTTAACGTCCCACTCAAGAATATTTCACTGATATGGAGACGTCACCAAATGCCGGCGAAGGGCTTCAAATTTTGGACTATGCTCGGTACTTACGGCCATTGAGCAGTGAGGGTTATTTAACGTGCCGACACCTACTGTGACACGGGACCTCCAGTTTTTACTGTCTCTTCCGAAAGACAGGAAACCAACCTGTCGCCAGCGGAACTCGAACCCACGACCTCACGATCCAGAGTCGAGCGTTCTACCGACTGAGCCTGGCCGGCTCTGTACCCAGAAAGAGACAACCGGCCTTCTGCATGTAAACTGTCTTGTCTACAGAAGATAAAGGAAATATAACAAATCCAATGTAAAATGTGTACGTGTAATTCATTCTATATCATATTTTCATATTTAAGAGTTAGAAACGAAATTTAGAAAAATTATCTTTCTTTTACATAGAATCGATGTGAATATTTTCATACCGTCGACACTTTTGCTTGGTTGCATGTTTACTATTCAAATCATCGATAAAGAAAATAATTATTTCCTACTAAATGCAGCGAATAAAGAAAGAGTTTTATGTAGAATTATTCAAGTTATGCATAAATAAAAGTTGGAATTTACAGTCGTATATGGCTGAACTTCCAAAACAAGTCGGAGCAAAAAGCGAAAGAACATCGCTTTACGTTTGTTCCGGTTTACTTGCATTCCCTTGAGTCTTTCGTGTAAAGCTAGTTATACAAATTGATCTTAACAGCTATTTTTCTGATGTTTTGATATTACACGTTGTCAATTAATAATGAAGTTGAACTCTTCTTAACGACTTTAGATTTTGTACCGTTTCATTCTACATAGATTTTCCATTCGATTCTGTTCTGCAGGACGCTAGATTAGCTAGGTGATTAAAACATTCCATAAAAAAAGAAAATTACTTTTTTCTTGTGAAATGAATTTTACAGTGGAGCACGGACCTGTGTTCACTTTGATTGCTGGAGTCTTTTTTAATTTCCTCGTGTGATGCACGTGTATGTGGCGTGAGAAATGAAAGTATTTTCAAAGCTTTTTGATATCTTCCATAATTTATTAATGAATTTCATCAATAAATTGATATAGGGTAATCAGATGACGCCATGCCGATCATAGGCAAGTATCGGAAAATGTAACGGGATAATTTGAGCGTATTTGCCGTTATTATTTGCAATCTAACAGTAATCACTTTCACCAGCAGCACAGGTAGCACACGCGATATTTAGCATTTCCTGGCGCGAGACACAAATGTGACACATTGCACATACAGAATGACCTCATGTTCGCCAATGATGTACAAAATATTTTCACCACGCGATTATTATTCTTGTGGATATTCTGAACAACGTATGTACAACCGGAGAAATAAAGTAAATCTCTGACAGTTTAATGAATAAAATAAAAGATATACAACACTCATCATGTCTATAAAGAGAATAATGTAACACTCATCATGTCTCATGTCTCATCATGAGAATAATTTCCCCTTCCTGGTAGTTGTAATTGTCGTATCATCATCATCATCATCATCATCATCATCATCATCATCATCATCATCATCATCATCATCATCATCATCATCATCATCATCACCACCACCACCATCATCATCATCATCATCGTCACCATCGTCACCACCATCATCATCAACATCATCATCATCACCATCACCATCACCACCACCACCGCCACCATCATCATCATCATCATCATCATCATCATCATCATCATCATCATCATCATAATCATCATCGTCATCATCATCGTTGTCGTCGTTGTCATCGTCGTTGAAGTAGTACTAGTACTAGCAGTCATTATAATTATTTTCATTATAATTATTATCATTATTATTAATATCATTAATATTAATATTATTATCATCATCATTATTTAACATTATCATTATAATTATTCACACACACACACACACACACACACACACACACACACACACACACACACACGCACGCACACTTAATTAATTAAACTCTGATCGATCGAACATCACATATTTTGATAACTGAAGATTTTTTCCTAATAACATATACGTAAGTGACTCGAATGATTATAGCGCCCTCTTCCGGTAAAAAGTCCCTCCAGTGGGCTTGAACGCATTATGTGATGAAAATCCTTCAGCTGCCCTGTGAATCAGGTGACCAGTCAGAGACGTTCAATAAATGATTCTGCGGAGTTTGGATTTCTGTTTCAAATTTGAGGATAAATCGAGGATAAATAAATGTTCGAAAAAAACAAAGAAAATACATTGACCGTATACAGCAAATGAATGGTATGTTTACAGTTGTAATTTTACCATAAATCACAACTTTATTTTACCAGTAATTTGAAAAAAAAACTCGGGTGATGCGGAGTAGTCAATGCAACGTCACAAAATTCTGACGTAAATTACTATGACGTCACAATATGGAACAGTAAAATTTCTTCCGGTTGAAGAATTCTGATTGTGTATGCATTCAGGCGTTAATATAGTGATCGAAGTGAGCGAAATATAACGACTGGATTATTTGGGTTAATACGTAAGTAATCATAATCATTTATCTATGACGTCACAACATGCTGCTTTATTTTTGACGTCACTGTCAACAGAAACATTGAAATTGACCTAGCGCAAAAGGCGCATCACGACACCTTTTTGCAGACTTTCCATTATAACGCCACAATTAAATAGTCCTTCAATATAAAATTAAATACCCAAAAAAGTGTTAATCGAAAACAAAATTCGTGAAACAATATGTGAAATCATGTGAAAATTAGATACCGAAGGACCTGTACAAATCCAGAGGTGGGAACAAGTGCCATGAAGGAGAAAGTTTAGAATTCCTTGTCGGCTGATCACACTCGCCGTGAGTCTACAGTTCAATTCTAATGAACTAACAGAGGATTTATCCTCGTCATAAACGAACGAATTTACTGCAACGGTACCTCTACAATGTCCTGAAAAAATAGACCGTATTTAAAATAGAAGTAAATTCATTTATTTTTGTTGTAAACAGGAATAACCTGTGTTAACCAAAAAGATAATTTCGATTTTTTATCTATTCTGACTACTTGTACTTGATGTAGAATAACAAATAAGAGCTATACACATGCATAAAAAATCTTAGAGTCCTATATATTTTGCGAACATAGGGCCAGGTCCAGTGTGGTATTCATATACAAATAGTAAATATGAGCTTTTCAAATGCAAGTGAAAAAGTGCCAAACTCGGATTTCTGAAGCAATTTTCACAAAATATATAGGAACTGCAGAATTTTCATGCCTTTGTATATCACTTTTTTGTTATTATATATATATTTTTTTAAAAACCGTGTAGTTATAAAGGGGAAACAAAATTTTGAAAGAAACACAGCTAATGCTCCTTTAAATTCACAGAAGGGATATATAATTTTACAGTGATTATTCTAAGACGGATTTCGAAATACTTGAACCACTTTCTGTTTTGAAACTCTATATCGACATTAAGTTCCGGCTCATCTTGAGAATTTGTGATGGCTCTTTTTGTAGCAAAACTATAACATTGGTTCTTTGTTTATAATATTATAGTAAAATGAAGTCAATGAACCACTTTGCCACAAATATATTTATGAAGTGCCAGCTCAATGATCGATAAATGACTCTAGATACACAATACAAACTAATTTATTGAATTTTCTTTTATTGTGTGGAACAAATCCCCGAAATCGGATAAAAATAGTATACACATTGATTCATTTTATGATGCTTCCAAAGTCTTAGTGTCCATAAATTTTTGCATTCTTTCCGGTTTGACTTTTAATTCGTGTCTTTAAAATGCTTTGAAATCATCCCTCTCAACGTATATATATAATATTATAATTCTGTCTCTGTGTTCGAAATGTAACGGTTCAAGCATGTATGAAACGTAATGTAAAACTGCAGTAGAGAGCGTGAAACGTGGATATACACTTGAACAAACACAACACACATCCAATATTACGTTTGCCTTTGTCTTGTTTATAGTTCAAACTATGTGATATTTTCCTATTCTTCACATAAATATTGATACTATTGATTTATTTACATAACGCTTGTTTGTTTTATTTCATTGTTTGAAGTGAACGATGTAGGACAATATAGTTGTGAAGAATCTGGTCTTCCAGTGTAATGAAAATATACGACATTTGGATACGTACGACTCCTTTTGGTAAACTTTAAACTTCTACATGTGGACGTGCGCTTTTCTCTAGGATTTGTAACGAAACACGTAACGCGCACCGAATTATGGCAACACTTTTTAGAATTCTTGTTGTTATATTCGCCATACGCTTGACAACTTTTTGCTTTCAAGTAGTTTCACAGTGGCCGGAACACATTTACAATCCACAAGACATCACATAATCGTGCCTCCTTGAATGATGACGCTCCATGTGGCATTCGACACCGCCCATCTGACATGCCCCAACAACTGGTAACGATTACATACAATATAATTTTCTTGAAAAATAAACTGACGCACAACACGCGCCGATATGTTTTTCATTAAAGTTTTTCTCTGCAATAAATCAAAACAGAAACTCTAATGTTTATTAGAGCATACCTTCGTGTTAAATTGAAGAGAAAAGTAGAAAAGCGAAATGAAAATTGTATTTATATATTTTTTTAATTACAACTTTAAAAACTGTGTATAAAAGTACATAGATCACTATTGACAAATTGTGAAATCGTTAGATTAATAAAGTGAATTCTCGTTTTTTTGTCTTGTTTGATACCATTTTCAACAGTTTCGAAATTCTACAACTATTTTAATAAAATTAGAGCTCAACTGGTGAAGTCTTATTGACTTAAACGGTCGGTCAACAGGCAATCCTTACTCCTCCATGACACCTGATCCCACTACTGAATTTCCAGAGGTGCGTGTTTGTCTCCTTAACGTCCTGGACCCAGTTGTTCATCTACTGGTTAAATTTTAACCGTCAGTTTAATATCATAACCAAGGGTTAAAATTTAACCTTTGGTTAAATTTTGTTGCTCAATAATTGGTTAAATTCAACTATGGTTAAACCATTGGTAAAATATGGGAAATTTAGCCAAACTTTGAGGCTCGGTTACATATTTTAGACAATTAAGGGTTATTATTACAAACTGGCTGAAGATTGGCACTGTTATCAAGATTTTAATCCTAGGATATATTTAATCGTTGGTTAAATTTAACCAAAAGATGAACAACTGGGTCCTGAAGATTACAGTTTGGAAGCTGTCATTTTCATGTATAGAACAATGCATAGACAGTTATTAATATATAGCGGTGTGCAATATAGAATGAGAGAATACACTTGTAGAGTAATACGGATATTCGTATAATAGTCGCGAATTTTTTTAGTAGCCTATCGATTTTTGGTATACGTTCCAGCTCTAAACAGAACATATACATTAATTTTCGCATCTCATCTTATTTTCTATCTCTCAACAATAACATTAATGCTTTGTCATTATTTTACATTCCTATGTGACGCTAGAGTTTTTATATACGTTTTCCTATGATAAAATCTGTTTACCCGTTTTTATATATCGTATGTAAGTCTTCACTATGTAGAATATTGTTCAAAAACCTTACCTCGCCATTTTATATAAAAAGAAATTTATATGTTTATACTTACACTGTTGAAGATATAGGATATCACAACAAATAATTTTAAAATCCAGAAAAAATTTGATAAAATCGCAAATTCTATTCTACGTTTATGGTCGATTGATGTCATAAAATCAAATTCCTTTTTATTTCATTTTTTTCAATTTCAGAAAAATGTTAAAAATCGTGGAATTTAAGAAATATAGAACAGCAACTCTTTTAAAAAAGTATAAGATTTTTTTAAAAAAGGAATTTGTGAATGTGAACGAAATTCTATTGTGTATTTGTTCAAGATGTTCGATTAACATATATCGTACTTCAGTAGAGTACATGCATCGTTCTATTACATACCCACTTGCATGATATTAGATTTAAAAAACAAATATTTCTATCGAGAAAAAACATGTTTGTGATTTAAATGTTTCGGTTAGTGGCACTCATTTATAAACCTTAATAATAGTGTATAAAGCACGGAATAAAAATTGAATATAAAATTTCATATTTCTACTTTCCCCTGATAATGATAATGGTATCTAATGGAATATATTTCATATTTGAATACAACTTTAAACTTGTTAAACTGATATCCGTTTAATTCGTCGGTTGATGCAATCCTTTTTCAAAATAGGTTTTTAAAAAAAAAAATCTATAGCTTGAGAACAAACATTTTTACTAAATTAAAAACTAAGTCTGAATGCATATTTAAATTATATTCGAATTATTCACAGATAAAAAAATTATTTATGCCGCCATTACAGAAAAAGTATTTTTTCTGTTAAGTTTCCAATTTTATTTATCTATTTTTTGAAATACGTCTCCGAGTATACTGTGAACATAAATATCAAATCATCAAAATCCTGTATCCTTTACAGTTCTTATGTAATATGAATCAGAGTGTGAAAAGTTTCCTGTTTCGTGTTGATTCAATACATATATTTGTTTTACTGACATATATATTTAATATGTATGTATGTATGTATGTATGTATGTGTGTATGTATGTATGTATGTGTGTGTGTGTATGTATGTATGTATGTATGTATGTATGTATGTGTGTGTGTGTATGTATGTATGTATGTATGTATATATTGGATATAAGTCATTGAAGCAAATATAATGTATAATGGATACAATGTATACAGCCAATATTAATTGTCAGTTGGTATATTTCAGTTGTTAATATTGAGATTTGTATTCACTTGTATACTCGAATAGGGAGCCATGTGTTAAACCACATACGTTGTACGATTGAGTAAGTTACCATGTTTAGAGTAAAAGCATATACGCTGTACAGTCGACTATGTAACCGTGTATAAAACCACATACGTTGTATAGTTGAGTAAGTTACCATGTGTAAAACCGCATATGTTGTATAGTCGAGTAAGTTACCATGTGTAAAACCACATACGTTGTTGTACAACCTAGTAAGTTGCCATGTGTAAAACCGCATACGTTGTACGATCGATACGTAACCATTTGTAAAACCACATTTACGTTGTACGATCGATACGTAACCATTTGTAAAACCACATAAGTTGCACGATCGAGTAAGTTGCAATGTGTAAAACCACATACGCTGAACAGTCGAGTAAGTTACCATATGTAAAACCACATATGTTCTACAGTCGAGTTAATGACCATGTATAAAACCACATACGTTATACGATCGATGCGTAACCATGTGTAAAACCACATATGTTGTACAATTGAGTAAGTTACCATACGTAAAACCCTGTATGATCGAGTAAGTTACCATGTGTAAAACCGCATATGTTGTACGATTGAGTAAGTTACCATAGGTAAAACCCTGTATGATCGAGTAAGTTACCATATGTAAAACCACATACGTTGTACAGTCGAGTAAGTTACCATATGTAAAATCGAATATACGTCGTACATTCCAGTACGTAATCATGTGTAAAACAACATACGTTACACGATCGATACGTAACCATATGTAAACCACATACGTTGTACGTTCGAGTACATGACCATATATAATACCAGAAATGCAAACAAAAACAAAATACATTTCCTATTTACAGGATTCAATTGTTTGAATGGTGTTGGTCACACTCAACAATTTCCAGTTCTGATTGCGGTCAGTTTTTAATGGTGGAGGAGAGAACCCGGTTACAATGTTCCCGAGGAGAGACCAACGAAAAGTAGACTGGCCAACTGTCTGAAAAAAGCACAGCTGTGGTTCCAGCGCAGCTCGATTCCGTGCTGACTGGTCCCAATATAGCCATTAGATGGACATATTAGACGTAATTGTGGTCCGAAGATAGAAATGAAAACACATATTGCCACTCCTTTAAAATGTCAAACGAGTTAATTTATCAAGGATATAAGGAATATGTATCTACTACATGTTTTACTCTTCCAGAAAGATATAGTCGGAATTGTAAAATGTCATCAACATTCTTTTCGATACGATATCCCGATTGACGTTATCATTGTAAGCCAGCGAATTATTGTTCTCTCTCTCTCTCTCTCTCTCTCTCTCTCTCTCTCTCTCTCTCTCTCTCTCTCTCTCTCTCTCTCTCTCTCTCTCTCTCTCTCTCTCTTTATATGTGTGCTTGCGCACAAAGCAATTGCAAATAATGAGAGCACAGTATGTAACTGACATATTCTATCCTTATATCCTCTTGTTCCTAATTTTCCTACAACACATAATGTAACTGACATTTCTATCCATACCTACACCATCTTCCTAATGTTTCCTGCTGTAGTCTGCTATATCGTTTACCGTTGTATCAGCTGTATTTAAATCATTTTATATTTTCTGACTAATATTATTTCTAATTTTACTTAGCGTGATCAATTAATGTTCATCAAACTTGCTGAAATACAAGAGTCCTCCTCTGGGAGGCGTCCTACGCGTGATCCTACATATACATGGCCCATGTGCCGAATGCGATCGAAGATGACAATGTTTTATTCTAATTAGCCTAATGCATTCGTTCAGATGTCAATAATTTAATCAGCTTTAGTTATTTTAAGTTCCATACCTTTCTTTTTCATTTTTCCAATTGCTGACATTACGTTCTCTGTTTTTCTGTTTTGTATAAAAAGAACAAAAATTCCCAGAAGTGCTTCGAGGGAAAAACAAATTCGCGTACAAATGTAATTTACAGGAAAGCTGCAAAGTTTGGCGGAATCAGGCAGTTCAGAATAAATGTTTATGATTACTTGGACACAAGAAATTTGAATCATTCTCGTAAATAAATGACCTCATACAAAACCTATACACCTTATATTCATGTATTATTTCATATTAGATATGTTTTGATCTGTCTTTGTGTTACTTTTTTGTGTCGTGGTACAGGTAAGACCGGTAGTATGTCTGTCGACTGGTAACTTTACGGTATATGGTTCAAGTTCTATCAATTCAATATCACCCAGATATAAAAACTAGGAAGGAAACGAACACGATTTCCTTACTGGATTCCATCAATTTGTAAAAGTAGTACATTGAGGATTAATAATTTGTCTCGTCGACCACACAAGTGCTGTTATGTCAGATATTAGTATAGAGAACTTTGTAAGACAATACGTTCCATGTAACGCGAGCGGTCACTGGGGTACTTTTATTGTTTTTCAGTTTATTTATACACGTGACCTTGCACGCGAACTGAAATATGTCCACTACAAATCAATAAGCGTCTTGTTGTACAAGTTGCCGGCCACACGCGAAAAGTGGACACCATTGTCAAAGTCATTAAATCTGTCATGTCAAGTTTTTTCCACAATGCGGGGTTATGAAGGGCATGCGACAGCTCATACAAATTGTCTGACGTTTTAATTATTAGTAGATATATCCCTCTTTTTGCGATCCCGAAAAATCTTACAAATTGTAAATATCGTAGAATTCTCAACTCCCTAGAATTGTGTATAATACGTTCATCACCAAATATTTTGATCAAATGTATTGCATTTAAAATATAAAGAATTAACAGTTCTAATAGGATAGAATTTGTTAAATTTCATTGTATTCTTTATTTGAATATTGTTTCCTTAATATTATTTTTCGTGTACTCCAGGTTTCGTCTTTCTGTTAACCTCTTGTGTATTCAACATTCTGTTACCCTATCATACAGTCAGTGTACTTCATATACTTACGAGCCGGCCTGGCTCAGTCGGTAGCGCCCTCGACTCTGGATCGTGAGGTCGTGATTTCTTTCGAATGAGACAGCAAAAACTGGAGGTCCCGTGTCACAGTAGGTGTCGGCACGTTAAAGAACCCTCACTGCTCACTGGCCGTAAGTACCGAGCATAGGCCAAAATTTGAAGCCCTTCACCGGTATTTGTCCATATGAGTGAAATATTCTTGAGTGGGACGTTAAACAACAATAAAACCGATTTATTTACTGTATCAAAGGTTACACTTTACTTTCACTTACCATCTTTTCCCTTTATTTTACTCTACTTTGATTCTACGTTCTTCTTTACTTAATTCTACCATATACTATACATTTCTTATTTATTTTGCCCTGCCCTGTCAAGTATTCTAAGTTTCTTCTTTATTTTGCCCTGCCATTTATACTAGGTGTCTTCCTTATTTTGACATACCATGTATTTTACATTTCTTCTTTATTTTTACCCTGCCATGTATTCTACTTTTCTTCTTTAATTTGCCCTGCCGCGTATTCTAAGCTTCTTCTTTAATTCGCACTGCTGTGTATCCTACGTTTCTCCTTTATTATACCAGGTCATATATTCTACGTTTCTTCTTTATTTCGCCCAACCATGTACTCTAGTGGTTTGTTTATTTTACCATGCCATGTATTCTATGTTTCTTATTTATTTCGCCCTGTCATGTATCTAGATTTTTCTTTATTTTCCCCTACCATGTATTCTAAGTTTCTTCCTTATTTTGCCCTTCCATGTATTCCACATTTCTTATTTATTTTGCCCTGCCATGTACTCTACATTTCTTCTTAATTTCATCTTACCATATACCTTTCATTTTGTCATTTCGCCCTGCCATGTATTCTACGTTTCTTCTTTATTTTGCCCTGCCATGTATTCTACGTTTTATTTTTATTTTGCCCTTTCATGTATTTTAGGTTTCTTAATTATTTCGCCCTGCCATGTATTCTACGTTTCTTCTTTATTTTGCCCCTCCACGTATTTTAGGTTTTTCCCCCTTAGTTTGCCTTGCCATGTACTACGTTTCATCTTGATTATAACCCTCAATTTTCTCTGCGTTTCCACTTCTTACCTACCCTGTACTTTACCTTTTCCTTACCCTACCATGTACTTTACCTTCTCCTTACATTACCATGTACTTTACCTTCTCCTAACCCTACCATGTACTTTACCTTCTCCTTACCCTACCATGTACTTTACCTTCTCCTTACCCTACCATGTACTTTACCTTATCCTTACATTATCATGTACTTTACGTTCTCCTAACCCTACCATGTACTTTACCTTCTCCTTACCCTACCATGTACTTTACCTTCTCCTTACCCTACCATGTACTTTACCTTCTCCTTACCCTACCATGTACTTTACCTTCTCCTTACATTACCATGTACTTTACCTTCTCCTTACATTACCATGTACTTTACCTTCTCCTTACCCTACCATGCACTTTACCTTCTCCTTACCCTACCATGTACTTTACCTTCTCCTTACATTAACATGTACTTTACCTTCTCCTTTTTCACCCTAATATACATTCATCGTCTCTCCTATATGTTGACTTACTACAGTGAACAACTTGCTCTTGTCTTGGTGTTCTTGTTTTTAAATCTTTTTTACTAAAACGGTGACAAAATGTTTTAAGGAAATTTTGGGTTATGTATGTATGTATGTATGTATGTATGTATGTATGTATGTATGTATGTATGTGTAGGTAGGTAGGTAGGTAGGTAGGTAGGTAGGTAGGTATTCATGCATGTATGTATGTATGTATGTATGTATGTATGTATATATGTATGTATGTATGTATGTATGTATGTATGTATGTATGTATGTATGTATGTATGTGATACTATTTATGTATGTCTGTCTGTCTGTCTGTCTGTATGTATATATGTATGTATGTATGTATGTAGTAAACTAACCCCAAGAATCGTTATTTCATAGTGGCGAATTGCGACAGAAATGTAATAGCTATTTAGCTACGTCACAGTTAGATTTATAAAGGAGGTGCGATACAAGATAGCGCGTTTTATGTATTTGCAATATGCATTGTATACTTCCTTCCTTCCTTTGTTGTTGTTTTTATTACACATTCTTTTTGTCTGAACAATTTATGAACCTAATTTTATTGACTTTAGAAATTTGCAGTCATCATATTTCGTTTTTTTTATTTTATGATCGTAATTTTTATTTTGATATCTCTTAAATGCAACCATATGGTGGAATCATTGAATTCTCCTTTCATAATGGTATCCCGTACTATTTTCTAGGCGTTGTATTACTTTCTGTCGTAAAATATCTGTCTTTGATAACTTTTTACACATAAAAATGCACAACACAATTAAAAAAGAAATTTAATGAGAAATGGCGGTATATGAAGACAGATAATGTCATCTTGCTTTCAGAGACCCAATTGCCCCTTTTAATTAGTGAAAACTATAAAATTGGAAAAAGTAGTCGGAGCGTAAAAATACACCAACAAGCTGGAAGTGAAATACGAAAATGGGACCACAAACTGAAACTCAACACTCCGCTGTTAACAGTGGATTAGTTTGAGTATAAACAATAATCGTAACGAACCGAGTCATAATTCCTTAATTCCTCCCTTGTGATATTTGTATTATTAATTTGAAACCGTTCTCTCGTTTTATTTTGTCCAAAGTTACCCACGGGACGTCTGATACACCGCTGCTAGGAACGTTCGAATTGCAATGATGAAACGGAAAACTATATATTCTGGATTGTCTTGATATAAAACGACATGATATTGTTTTCTGTTAATCGTTTTGACGGCACTTGGTTATATATATATATATATATATATATATATATATATATATATATATATATATATATATATATATATATATATATATATATATATATATATATATATAAATTTTATTTTCACCATCATCATCATCATCATCATCATCATCTAGTAAAACTAGGATCCGGGAATACGAAACGGTGAGGAAACTATTAGTTATAGGTGTAATCTTAAATGTCGGCACCATTGATGTGTATTGAATTATTAATCGTATCTGCAATGCTATGATGTTGTACAGAATGCAGGTTTAATGTCCAGATTATAAAGAGCCGTTCCTTCATAATTCGTGGCGCCAAGAAACGCGCATAGTTTCGTTTGTTTATCTTGTTTCTCATATTAGTTGTGGAACATATATCTCATGTGTTTTCCGTGTTGACCACGAGGGCGGTCTCGTGTACAGGTAAAAGTAGAACTGTCATATATTTGAACCGCTTTCAGCCAACATTGTTTCTGTATGACCTCAAAGCAGTAGTTAAAAACTTGTAGCTTTCTTTAAATTGATTCTATTTCATAAAATATCTTATTGTTTACTTTTTCACTAAATTTAATGGAGAACATTTTCTCTGTGAACCTGGTATGTGCAAGGCGAAATTATCATCATCATCTAGTGTCGAATTTGTAAATATTAATACAGGTATTGTTTCAGAATGTGTGTGTGTGTGTGTGTGTGTGTGTATATATGTGTGTGTGTGTGTGTGTGTGTATTTGCTAGGATGTTTAATTATGTTTGGGTATTTTTTATTTTTCCGTAAATATACTTTACTACCCTGAAGCTACATAAGAACATAAAAAACAATCTTTTGCTCAAATAATAAATTTACTAATTAATTTACAGTAAATAAATAAGAACGTGACTAACAAAAAATGAGACACGCAGATCAGTTCATATCAATGTAAAACTATATCGAGTGAAATATAAACAAAACGAAACAAAAGTACAGCAGTGCTGAAGTACCAACAGAAGTTGCGTGCACTACATATATTAAAATTAAAAATAAAAATAGACAGGACTAAAAAAAAGCTAAACAGATCTATGTTAATGATGTTTTTTGTGTCGCCAAAGGAATATGGCTTTGGTAAAAAAATATAATGTAAATGTTATTAAATCACCACGATAAGAGATAGTGTACATGTATACCATACTACACATTGGAAACAGAATGATCCACACTGCGTGTCATGTTGGTGTCAATCGAATCTTTGTTACAGGTTTCACGAGGAGGCGGAAGTATTATGTTTTGATCAAAATCATTGATACGTCATCAAGAGATCTTATTTCCCTTCCTATATGGCTGCAGCAGGCGCTGGCGTTCCAGCATCTGGTCCACTATACACACAAGTGGTGAATACCGGAAGCTGACAAGCAGCCATTAGAAGATACAACCCGACTGAAGATGAACAAGTTACAAACATATGGCAAATGTCGATGTATATTCTTACAAGGTCAAAGTTCAGAAATTTATGATGAATCGTAAACCTAGCTCCTTACTTCTGAATCTGTAATTAGATATGAATATGTTGTATATGATATAAAAGATGTCAATGAACCCATCTGACGTGAAATTACAATGATACATCTGTATATTAAATGAATATTATTTATGTTATATCATTGATAAATCATTAAAACGTTGAGATATTATCATGAATTTCGAAAACTTTATAATGTAGAAATAACACATAAAAATTCACGGCACTAATTCATTTTTTTAATTTTTTTTTTGTGCATTTTTTGAGTATATGATTTGACATTATACGAAAACAGCGGTAAAATTAAAGAAAATTTAAAGATGTAGCGAAAAAGTTTAAATTTCTTTAGAACGTGAGTCACGTAATAGAAATACAAATCATCTCATTATCTTTAATTTCTTCGTTTGTTACAAATGACACCTACATAATTCACGGCCTTCAAGAAGCAATAACTTAAGTCACTGGAAACAAGCAGTATTTTACAAAGAAATTATTCCTTCTATAAATCTCAAAACGCTCAGCGGGTTAACATAACATAGCATCTGGATCAAATTTTATAAGAAAGGTTTTGAATTATTACCTTCCTGTTATGTGCGCAAGTTTTTGGTAAAACACATTCCGTAATTAAACATGCATCTACATTTAATAATACAAAAATTATACGTTCAAGAATCGTCACGTGTGTGACATTAATCACGTGGAGGAAAAAGGATTAAAATGACAAGAATGTTTGTTAGCGCCACAAGACCAAATTTTCCGGCATGTAGCAAACCGCGTGATTATTTTGGTACACTCGCTCTAAATAAACATTCATATAAAATAGGTCCATTTGTGTAGTAATTCATGGAAATGTATTTTAATCCTAGAGATGGAATGTTCAGCACGCATTTATACCCACACGTGCATATATTGATTGCTGTTAAATTTAATCCAGACGTGTTAATATATTACAATTTTCATTACCGAAATAGCGGGAATTTCATAAGTTAATGTAACTTGTGTTAAATATCTTGACAATATTTTCACCGACTTCTCAGTTCTTTTACCATCATCATAATAGAAACCATCAGCTCTCTCCGAAAGAGCGACATTTATGCTGGGCACTGGGGTGACCTCTGACAGGAAGACGGTCTTCTGCCGTTAGAGGGCGGGGCACCACCTGGGGAGACTTGAGTGTTTCATTGTAAGCAAACACAGATACTTGTCATTCAATTATATCTAGTGAATGTAACTCCCAGCAGAAGCGATTCGCTTAATATTGTCTTCACCTTTTTATTGCCGAATGAAATTGAGACAACTAATGGTAGTGTATTACTGCTGTAATTAAGTGTGAAATAGAAATACAAATATTTTACTTTCCATTAGAGTTTATCACAGTAAAAGTATTTTCTAATTAATTTCACGATTTCTTACTTAATTTTGTTTACCAGTCTTTTCCAACCTTAAGTAGAGTGGGTTCGAGATATGAACTATAATCGAACCTCTTTAAAAAAAGGACAATAAGAAAAAACAAAACATCGTGGTATTAGTTTCATTGAACAGATAGTTGTTGGTGGTGGTGGGTGAAAATACAATTTGAATTTGAATTTTGAATTTTGATTAGTGCTTTACGCACAACTCAACAATTTTCCAGTACCATGGTGGCGGTCAGTTTTCAATGGTGGAGGAGAGAAACCCGGTTACAATGTATCCGGAAAGAGACCACCAGCCTTTAGTAAGTAATCTGACAAACTTTCTCACAAAAATCAGCTTGGGTTCCAGCTTGGGGCTCGAACCTGCGAAGTCCAACAGTGAGAGACTTTTTTGTTCAAAAACACGATGCTCTAATCACTCGGCAACGGATACGACAGTATTTCATAATTTCTTTTAAGTAGTTTAAAGAGGTGTGCAAAAACCATTCTTCCATAAGAAATTATCCACAGTACATAATGCATTTATATCATATCAGGTAATAAATGAATATGCAAATAATGCCCATATATATATATATATATATATATATATATATATATATATATATATATATATATATATATATATATATATATATATATATATATATATTATATATATATATATATAGTATTTATATTATATCATATTTTTATTATATATTTATATATATATTTTATATTATATATATATAAAGCACAAGCAGGAATTCTTCTTCTCGACCTGCGGCACCAACCGCTTGGCTTTCATACATACGTACATGAATTGTATTTTATGGGTCCGAACATGATAACTCAGTCGTAGATATAGAGGTGAAATGTATTATCCAATTTAAATGACAATGGACCTAGAAGATGCAAGAAGGGAAGAAATATATTATAAAGCATATACATGTATATCTCAACAACATAATTTATTATGTTCACACTGTTCCTTTAAACCTCTGGTGAGAACATGATATATAAACATAAATATAAAATGAGTGCTTGGAGTTTATAAAGTGTATTTCAATCTTTTGTTTTCATTCATCTAGATTTAAAACATCCCGGTGATAATAAAAAGAAGCGAAAAGATTTAGAAGAAGATGTTGTTATCAGTGCTAATTGATTTGTTTTGCATTCGGAAAATTGTTCCCGTCTCCCAATAGTGCATAACGCACCCCGTGGCGGTGCGATAAAAGAAGTCCTTCAGCAAACCCAGCGAGAAAACTGCATTTTCGACAAGAGTTTAGATGACTATCTCGTTTCTGCGGTCCTGCTATCATACGAAAGAATCTATACCTTCTGGCTATTCTGCAGATTGAGCGCGGGTGAAGATGAGTATCATTTTCATTATGCTAGCTTCAAAGACTGGAAAAGACAATGTGAAACTGTAGGTACTGCAGCCCGACACAATAGTTAGACTGAAATCATTCAGTCATCACTAGATCTGATGAGGTATCTGGGGATGTTGTCCTTGGATTTTAAACATCACATCCATGTGTAAAAAAAGAACGATAAAATTGCTAGGTTCGTCTACTTCCATGTCTTTATTTTTTTAAAAAAAAACTAGGCAGAAAAATCCATTTTCATTTACACTTTAAAAATAAAGTTAAAAATTAAGGTAAAGGTTAATTGGAACTCCTGAAACGAAGAGATATTTGATTATCGTTTTATTTTTTTAAATATATCATATATATTTAACGTAATTATAATGCTTTATGAAAGATTCAAAATCTGAAAATGCTTAGAATTCAGATGTTGCAAGAAGGGTCCAACTAATGACGGAAACAAAAAAAATCATACACCTGTGTCTGAATATTTAAATAATGCATTTTAGGTACTTTTAGAAAGAAACTGAATACTATATTCAAATATGTATTATTTATAATATACAACTATATACATAATATATATATATATATATATATATATATATATATATATATATATATATATATATATATATATATATATATATATCTGTGTGTGTGTGTGTGTGTGTGTTCTAGAACTTATAATATTTGTTTAATATATAATTTGTTAAAAGATGCAATGTCAATATACACGTTACGTTCCTTGTGTATTTTTAGTCAATTGGATCAACAACAGATATAGACTTTTATTTTCAGTAAAATTATCTGTCACTATATCCTTGGATATTCAATAGATAAAAATCATATGTGATGATTTCACTTTAAAGGGGCATTAACTCTGTTTACTAAATATTATTTCCATTTTTTTTTTAACTTTTACTACTTGTATTTGATGTACAATAACAAGTAAGATCTATACATATGCATAAATTATATATTCCTAAATATTTTGTGAAAATAAGATCAGGCCCATATACAATTAGTAAGATTTAGTTCATCAATTGCAAGTGAATAATTGCTAAACTGGGTTTGTCAAGCAATTGTTACAAAATTTATCGGACTTTAAGAATTTTAATGCCTCTGCACATCTCCTTTTTCTTCTTGTAAATCAATCTAACTTAAGTAGTAAAAAGGAAAGAAAGTGTTTTGAAAAAACATATCGCTAATGACACTTTAACAACAGAAGAGAGAGAGAGAGAGAGAGAGAGAGAGAGAGAGAGAGAGAGAGAGAGAGAGAGAGAGAGAGAGAGAGAGAGAGAGAGAGAGAGAGAGAGAGGATTTGGATTAGTTTATATCTATATTGATTCATGAAGTTAAATGACCATGTTCCAAATGAAATTAAAGAATATATGATAATAGTTATTTTTCCTCAAAACAAAATGTTTGATACAAATTATCTGGTCAATTATATATAATTAATTTTTGAAAATACTGTAAATAATTATGCTGACAAATCTTTATACTGATCTATTGCAATGATATTGTCTTTATGCCCGGAGCTGCTCCCCTCCCCCCAAGTTCTGACATTAAGATTTTCTGACGATTTATTTGAGTTCCATTTGAATTGTTATCTTATTTTCTGTTTACTCGACAGAATTTACGCGTTAACAAATCCACTGTAAAGCATCAGGTGAATCTGGATTTTATCTTCCAAAACTTACATCCGGTAACTTATAGTCCAAAATGTCAAAAGAATTATTCTTCTCTGATAGAGTTTACCCTATATCCGACAGTTTTTAAAATATGTTAACACTTCAAGACACACACTGAAGATTCTACGTTCGTTTTTTAGCGTATTCACACCAAATATTGTTGAAACACATGTTTCCTGTAATGGACGATGACATATTTAAAATGACACGCTTCATTTCCTTTGTATTTCGCCCAATTCAATTGTCCGTTTATGGTCATTCGATGGCCATTCACTGGTCATTGTTAAGCACTTGTAACGGTAGTCACACGCCAGCTTGTCGACGAAGCGGAGTAAACTCTCGATAAATTACTTACTACGAATTTTTGTGGTCTAACATCCCGAATGATCATCTCTCTATTAGATACAAAGTTTATTCAGATTTGACCGATAGCGGCACCGTCTTTATTGGGTCTTCGTCGTGTATCTTGTCTGTTCTGTTTATGTATCTGTGATCTTTAATTATTTGTCAAAATTTGTTTTGGTGATTCACTGATTTGTTGACGATAGTTATTCTGTTCAAAATCTAAAATTAAAAGTCAAAATCAAATGAAATTTTCAGAGTATTAGTCATATCATCTGGGGGAAATTGATACTTTCGTATTGAAAACTTTGAACTGATCTTAATCCAGATTCAAATTTTAAGAAAAAAAAGAAGATAGAGAGTCGGTATGACGTCTTTTTAATGATATTCAATCAGATTATATTATTCCCATGTGAATCTTTGTTGAACAAATGATTGTACCGCAGCGAGCAACGAAAAACAACAGTAGTAATACGAGTTCTGCTTTTTAGCATTTTAAAAAATGGAGACATATTTAAATTATCCCGGAAGACAAAATACAAAATAATTCAATACCTTCATAAACAAAAACACATAAAATACTAACAAATGCAAGGAAAATAAAGCTTACGTAACAATTAAAATGTTCTTTTTCTTATTTCTGAAATATGCCCATTAAAACGCGTGAAGCAATGTGTTTAATTTGCCTGGTAAGGGTTGGTTCGATATGGACCCGAAATTTTAGCGGAAACTATCCGATTTTGTCAATATAAAATGAAATATACTTCTTTTATGCTTTTGATAAATTTATTTCAATTTCATTTCGTTTGGTGACACTTTGCATGTTTGAATAAGAAAATAAAATAGCGTCGGAAAAGGAAAATGGTGGCGATAAGATTTTAAACTCTGATATCGTTTTGGATTCTGTTTTAATTGGATACGTGTTATTGCTTTGATGTTCCAGTGTGTGATGGTTCTGTGAATCATGAGTGTGGTATTGGTTTATTAAAATCGGAGATAAAATATAAAAAGATTATAGAGAAATAGAGGAGTCGAAATCTGATACATTTAACCACAGTTTATTTTCGTTATCGCACATCGACGATATTGTTACATTATTAGTCATATTGAAAGTCGCCGCCGCCGCGAATGGACAAGGACTTAGTGCCCGATATACAAGCTTTACTGGACATGACAAATTTTATGACAAAACAATTCATTTTTTCCACATAGATGACTACAAGTATTCGAAGATGAATATCGAGGCGACTAGGACATTGTTGTTCATTTGATCTGGGAATAAGTTAAATTTTCAATACGATCTGCTTACTCATGTTATATCAATTTTATTGGTAAAAGATGAACCAGTGGTCAGTATTTGATGAATTTGCATTTTATATCGTCTGTAATTTAAATATATATATATATATATATATATATATATATATATATATATATATATATATATATATATATATATATATATATATATATATATATATATATAATTTTGAAAAGTAAAAAATATTTACAAACAAATGATTCCAGTGTACAACATGAGCCTCACTTTAAGACTACCTCACCAATGATAACGCCTCGCATTTCAGACCACAAATTGTCAGTCCCTTGCTAAATATCTAAAAAGTACAGAACTTTACTTAAGAGATCACCTTAATTTTGAAAAGTAAAATATATTTACTAACAAATGATTCCAGTGTACAACATGAACCTCACTTTAAGACTACCTCACCTAGGATAACACCTCGCACTTCAGACCACAAATTGTCAGTCCCTTGATAAATATAAAAAAGTACAGAACTTTACTTAAGAGATCACCTCACTAATCATTTCACTTCCAGTCAGCCAGTTGGGTGGTCTGAATGATAAGGTTCCTCTATAACACCTCACTAATCAGGCCACTTTTAGATAGTCAGTTGGGTTGTCTGAATAGTGAGTTTCCACTGTAACACCACACTATTCAGGCCACTTTGAGTCAGTCAGTTAGGTGGTCTGAATAGTGATGTCCCGCTGTATATGCGTGTTTTTATGTAGTATCGCAATACAGTGATATATAAATTGAATGTCCAGCAAAGAAAGATACATGTACTTATCTCTTGATAAATACCTATATGTAATTAGTACAGCACCTCACAATAAAAATTACCTGAACTATAGACCACTCTGAGTAAGTCAATAGTGAGCTCTCACTGTTGAATATAAATGTGCTGTCATTTCCCCCTTTATGTAATATGGAAATATAGTACATGTAATATATCAATTGAATGTCCAGCAAAGAACGATAAAAACTATATCGGATTATAGTGGACTACAATTTACCTCACCTGACATTTCTTACGTAACATAACAGATTTTCCCTCTGGGAAGGTGTCGTTAATCTCTCCTAAGGTACAGCATAATAACGGCATTTCATTGACATTAATACCCTATACATATCGGTTATAGCGGTACCCCGAAAAAAAATGTCTCACGAATTCAAAAGATTTATAATTGGATTTAATTTCATCCCTTTGGCATTTTTACATCTTGATATAGATGTAAATGCTGATTTTATCAGTAGGAATACAAATTAATACCTTATTACAACTGGATGTTTACGTTTTTTCTGTGATCTGTCAGCGTAACGTCCTCTAGTCGCGCGGTATTACAACGCCAAAAGAATAGGTTTCACCCGGTGAAATGATGTGTAAAGATGGGCCCATGTTTTCTTGTTTTTCGTATTTATTTTATATTCATATCGATCGTAGAGATACCGCTTTTTTCGGCAAATCTGTTGCGTTTGATGTTCAGATTTAAGGGTATTTTATATTTGGTTTTCATTTTAGACATTAAATTACCGCACATGAATTATGTTGTTTAAATGTAAACGTTGTTTGTCTTATAGTGTTATGTACAGCCTAGCTTAAACCAAAATTCTATCATTTTCGGTACGTGATATATATATCTGTGTGTGTGTGTGTGTGTGTGTGTGTGTGTGTGTGTGTGTATGTGTGTGTGTGTGTGTGTGTGTGTGTGTGTGTGTGTGTGTGTGTGTGTGTGTGTGTGCACGCCGACAGTACCTCTGCTAAAAATCCGATTCTAGGTTTTTAAGTGTTAGATATGATAACTCTGAATCGAACCTGGGACCTTGGGAGTCTCCGGGCACTGTCGATCATGAGTAACGACAACGACGACGACGACGACGACGACGATGATGATGATTCATATCTGTTCTTTAAAATCATCAGCTTACATACATACCTGACTTTGACAGCTCAATAGCACATCGAAGGTAAAAAGAAGGCGGAATAATAATGAAGAATGTTCACCTATTTCAAGTATTACTCCGCCCTCCGGATCTTTGAACAACTCTTCGCTTAGGTTTGAGGATAAATTTCGTAGGTAAGGTGGAGGCATTAAATCTTGATAAATTACTGATCATATCGCAAACATACTTCAGACTATCACCCCTTTGAAGATAAGAACTTGCAAGTCATTATCAAACCTGTAATAACTTTCCTAACAAGTCTCTACGCGAATTTTGTAAAGGGATGATTCTGGATTCCGCTTTTTATCATCGAAAGTGTAATAACAATTTGAGGCGACAGATGACGGCAAGGACCGTCAGGAAGTCGTAAATTTTGGGGTTTTGTTATTTTTTGTGGTGTAGTAGCTTCATATGTGTGCTCTCATTGGAAAGGGATGATAAAAAGTTCTCCCTGTTGAATCGTTATGCTGAAGTATTTATTTACCACAATCGCTTGTAGAATCTCGGCGAAGACTGTATTCATATCTCGATATCTTACTTAGCTTTTAACCAGCATCTGTTGTTTTGTAATTGATTTCCTTCAACCTGTTCACTCAAGAGAACTTGTCAAACCCATTTAAGAATATTTGAATTCAAAATATCTTCCTCAAAACATTGAAAAAATATAAAACAACTGACAGAATTTCTTTGTTTCTATTGCCGCTCTTCAGTTTCTCAAAAGATACGAATCTGATTCCTCTTCAAATGTATCCTACACGAAATCAACAATACAATTAGCGAAACTGTTAGATATTGTTACATCTTAACAGTTTTACTTACGTTTGAATCATATTATTTCTTGCATCATTTTACCAATAAATCTATTTCGACATTTTGAAGTTTGAACAATGTGTCATTTTCAATAAACCGGATAGCCATCTATTGTGAGTAACATCTTACTCCAAATCGCTTTCCATCAATGCATTTTGGATTACTTTACCTAATACCTCTTGACAGCGTAATTCAAACTTCAATATGCATATGTTAAGTCCGACTAAATGAAATTGATTCACTACAAGAGTTGTTAAAAGGACTTAATTTGTGAACTAATTGGAGAGAATGCAAATTTATAAAAAAAAATTATATTTAACAAGATTTGCATATCTTTGTAATTCCAGTTTCTAAAAATAACTAGATATAGGCAAAATGTTACAAAGACACAGACTTTCAATATATGGTCCGCCATTAACCTTGAAGTAGAAGTCAATTTGGGTGTTACAGACGCAGATTTTAAAGACGTGTGTGTGTGTGATCAAAGGTGCTACGGATTACACTCATCCGGAGCTGATAGACAGGTGAAGAGAAAAATTAAGTCTCGAGGGAAACAATTTTTACATATATTGTTGACCTACGATATCTTATCTATGAAATGTGTTTCCAGATATAGCCGTTCTCATTATTTGATTATAAATGTAAATATCAAGGATTGTTGATTGAGCTTTGATTATATAATGTTTATTTTCTAGATCTTTGACGTGGATCCATTTTATGTTTAGAAATCTGTGTATATATATTATGTCTGGGCGTTCATACGTTTTCTACAAGGAAACCCTGCTATTGCAGACACCCAAATAGCTTCTTCAAAATATCTATTTTATGAGCTGGTTTATAAAAAAGAACTTTTAGTCTGAAGCATAAAAAATTAGAATCGTAATTAAAATGTTGCAGGAATAATAATAATAACTATAATTCTGATACATATCTTTTTCTATAATGTTTTAACGATTGTGAAGTTGCTCCGGTTTCCGGGTTCAAACTCTAATGCATTCAAAAGAAATGCTCTTGTAACCTTTGGGCATAGAAAATTTGGCTGTCGGGTAGGTGACATTCGGAATTCTTCTATGTTTGTAATAAGGTCGAACGACGATGTAACAGAACCGCTTGTGGTAGTGTAGTGGAAGAGCGTTCGACTTGCAAGTGGAAGGTCCCAGGTTCGATTCCCGATACCGGGTTATACGAAAGACTTTTTAAAAATGATTTTGACTGTTCCTTCGCCAAACGCTTGGCATACGGGTTGTTCGGATGACATTTAAAACCGAGGTCCGGTGTCACGGCACAAATTTGTGGCACTTCACCTAAAGCTGGTTACATATTTATATAACGGGATGGGATGTGAAACAAAAAACAAACAAAAACAAAAATAAACTATGTAACAGGTTGTGTATCTGCATCAAGGTCAAGGTTGTGCCATCGGAATCAAACCAATTTCTGTTAGACTTGCAAACAATCCCAATAGTATTACAACCATAAACCTGATATCTGTATGAGAACTAGGATTATTGGCAAAATTTTGAAATACCGGAAAATATCGTATATGACACGACGATGTGCTCCGGAATTTGCGTCGCTCTGTATATTCTAGCCTTGAAATTAATAGACTGCTTCTCCAGAAATTAGTAAAAGGATATAGAGTATTCGAATCGTTTTTCTAGAATATCAATTGATGAATAAATCAAATTAAATGCACCAATGTATTTTGTGATGTGGAATAGAAATTCAAAAATATTACACAGTAACTTGGACACGCAAACACTTCTTACTGTTATTAGATATTCCAAGGCTTAATCGTAATTTCTTTTTATAACTTTTGATAAAATTATGACGAACACATTAGATCTATTAAAATACATTGTGCAACTGCAATATGAATAACCAAAATGTAAATGTTTCTGGATACAACTGCCATACTCGTAAACAAATTCACATTGCCAAACAAAAATTCAGTTTTAGTCCATTTAATCAAATTATTTTATCACGTCTAATGGTATTTAATGCTTTCTTTATTTCAATTATGAATATAAATCGAAATGATTTCGTTTCTGTTCTCTGTGCAATCCGATAATTACACACCACCGGGTCTTTATTTCTCTGGAAATTGAATTATCAAGCCTGGCAAATCCAAGAAAGACCAAATTATAACAGTTGGACGGAGAGAGATAGTGTTATAAAGGCGGAACGCTCAGTTTATATTCCGCACTTCGGCTATTGTCACCTCTGATTTTTCAAACCCTAATGGCATTTTCACACCCAATTATTTGATTGACAATTATAACGGTTTCTTTTCGTCTCGGAACTTCTCCACCGGGAATTCGGATGAAATGGAGTGTAAAGGAGACAATATTTCGTTAAAAAAGGAACCGCTAAGATTTTATGACTCGATAACATTAACTAAAATTTATGGATCCGAAATTAAACGGGAAATAGAAGCTAACTAACAATTTTCGTTGTAAAGGCTAAGGGTAGGTGGAAAACAGCCGATAAAAATTACTCACGATACGAATTTGATTACAAAAAACGGTTGTTATTTTCCTAGTGTGTTGTTTCAGTTATTTTATCACTCGAAAAAGCCAATTCATTCGGAATGAGTTCGTCATGTGAAATTTTATGATATTTTCCCATAACAAATTAAATGATTATTGTGTTAGCTTATCTACTTAAAAAAATATATACATACATGCATATTCCTACTGAAATAGTGTGATGATTAATCAAATATATGGAAAATGACGAAAGATAAACAGACTTTCAATGTCTGTTCTGCTCCAAATTAAGACAAAACAAAATAAATAACAAATTCTTAGATATGATACTCTTTGTCAGCCTGTTATATCAGAAAACTGTTATACTAAGGAAAGCTAGGATAAAGTATTGCGATATTTCTTCAAATAGAATATGACCCCATAACGCATTTTCTTCTATTCCGGTTAATCCCAAAGATGACTATAAAAATGATTATATCAATAATAATAATAATAATAATAATAATAATAATAATAATAATAATAATAATAATAATGATGATAACATTGGTAATAATACCTAGCATCATCATCATTATAATTATTACTTATTATTATTACCATTATCATTATTGTTATGACGATGACAACGACGACGATGATATTGCTATTGACGGTGAAAATTTTTTCGAAAATAATTGAGACACAAAACTCTCTTTCTTAAATAGTTAGGTTACGAATACTTCTTTCCATGTAGACCATCAATCTCTATTATGCATTGGCCCAAAGAGAGGGGTTATCCAAAAATAAAACATACAGGGGTGATAAGGCCAAACTCGAACTTTGATCCTTTGCAATACAATGTATTTTCCCATTAATTTTATTTCATGATTTCCATCTGGAAAATAAACTGTTGAAATTATACAAATTATATAAAGATCCTCTTAGGGACACAACAAAACCAGTCTTTATAGGAAGGTGTTCTTTATATAGAGGTTGATTTGTACACAAATTGTACTATTTGGGACAGCAAAAAAACACACACAGGTGGTCGCTAAAGCAGGTATTATTGTACGTGTCTTGTTTGTTTTCACTTTTTTATGTTAACTGTCTTGTCAAAGATCAAATAATCTGGATAGCTTTGGGATAATCTCAGTGTATTAACAATAATATTTCCATCTTTTCATTGCCAAACAATTTGTAAAATGTCATCTGTACATGACTCGCCATGTTAAACACAAAAAATGCTTGAAATGAAACGAAAGACGGAGTTTAATGACCCGTTCTTCATTTCCTTGCTAAAGTCAGAAATTAATTCAGAGGAATTTAATTTCGACAATCGCTCTAAATCATTCCATGTGAAAAAAGTTATCAGAAAATCAGTGAGTGTAATTTTTATTTTCTAATTTCCACGTCTCGACAGAGTGAATATAGTGTTAGAAAGATACGACAATATTTGGTGTATATAGCAGACATTCTGCTCATTTGAACGGAAAGGGAATAATATGAAATTTGGAAAATGCAATCTTCTAAAGAGCAGTCCCGTCAGTTTTTACTAATTATGATTTACTTGATATTCAACCGAAACGGTAGCAGAAAAACCAATTAAGGAAATAGGAAGATCTGGTTTAACAGTGTTGTATTGTGGTGAAACATGATTTCTCCGCATAAGCGCTGCAATGCACGTGTGTGCAATAACAAAGCAGTAATACGATGTTCTATTTTCTTGTTGACATAGTTCCTGACAAAATCATAAATAAACGTGTCACGTGCATCTTGAAGTGTAAGCAAATAAAAAACGAATACAACTAAAGCTACCACCATCGTCACAAGTGTTTCATTAATGAACTCTCTCTCTCTCTCTCTCTCTCTCTCTCTCTCTCTCTCTCTCTCTCTCTCTCTCTCTCTCTCTCTCTCTATATATATATATATATATCGTAGAATCACAAAATTGCGTTATTTTGAGAATACAACACATTTGTTGACATTAGATTCGTTGAAATAAAAAAACCTGTTTGTACAGGAACGTTGATAATCAAAACAACGAAACAAACGAAATTAAAACCACGAAGAAATTTTCTGATTCTACAGTATACATTGGAACGCCACTATTAGAACCACATTACTGGCTGAATTGAAGTAAAGTGGTCTGAATAGGGAAATGGTCTCTTAAAGAGAAATATTGACTAACTGAATATTTATCAAGCTATTATCGAGACACTGAATATCTATCTATCTATCTATATCTATCTATATATATATATATATATATATATATATATATATATAAATATATATATATATATATATATATATATATATATATTTATTTTTTTCATATGAAGAAGTCTATATAAACAAAATAGATACAACACCAAATTTCCACAATTTAAGGCTTGTTGTTTGTTTCTTTGTATGGTGATATATTCTAAAACACTAGGTCTGCAATACTTTTGGTTTTTTTACTGCATTTAGCTAGATGTCAAACAGGGGAACAAAATTAATGCTAATCTAAAACGACTGTAGATTCGTGTTTAGTCTTGAATGAAGAAATTCATGTTTTGTTTTGAGATAAGAATTTTTTATTGACGAAATGACATGAATTTACGTCACAAGGATATCAACATTTCTGTTGATACAATTTTATAGCATCACTTTCTGTCTTTTGCATATCAGTTATAACCCTTTCAACCCTACAGACACATAATAGACTGGTCTTAAACAATAGAAAAGATCATATCACTCAGATATTCAGGGGTGAAAGGGTTAATATTCCCTTTCCGTTCACTCTAATTATGATTGTTCGTAAGTTTGATAATACTTTTAATTCATTTGAAGTCTAGATAATAGGAGCGCTTACAAGACCGCACCAGAAGTCTTTGTCGCGAATGGAATAGGATAAAGTTGTACCTTGTCGATAGATTTACATTTTATGTTGTAAATTTTCAAATTTTTCTGATTATCAAAATATAAAATCAAATATTTGTATTTTAATGTAAAATTTACAATTCAAGAATTGTGACTTCTGAAACTGTTACCAATTGTCCTTATGGCCATAAATCATGTGTCACGCACGGTTTCCGGCAATAATAACTATTCAAAATACTGTCAATGTCGTAAAAATTCGCATTCGCGCAGATTGAATTAGAGATAAATTCAAATGTTTCTTCTTAACCATCGTCTTCAAATTGAGAATTGGCACGTCAAAAATAAAACCGGTTACGGGTCGGCTCTCAAGCAATAAACCGTCAAACATTAAAATCTACAAAA